>JANXHW010000007.1:0-5000 GCA_026170595.1 Plestiodon gilberti rubricaudatus | reverse complement strand
GGTTAGGGTTAGGGTTAGGGTTAGGGTTAGGGTTAGGGTTAGGGTTAGGGTTAGGGTTAGGGTTAGGGTTAGGGTTAGGGTTAGGGTTAGGGTTAGGGTTAGGGTTAGGGTTAGGGTTAGGGTTAGGGTTAGGGTTAGGGTTAGGGTTAGGGTTAGGGTTAGGGTTAGGGTTAGGGTTAGGGTTAGGGTTAGGGTTAGGGTTAGGGTTAGGGTTAGGGTTAGGGTTAGGGTTAGGGTTAGGGTTAGGGTTAGGGTTAGGGTTAGGGTTAGGGTTAGGGTTAGGGTTAGGGTTAGGGTTAGGGTTAGGGTTAGGGTTAGGGTTAGGGTTAGGGTTAGGGTTAGGGTTAGGGTTAGGGTTAGGGTTAGGGTTAGGGTTAGGGTTAGGGTTAGGGTTAGGGTTAGGGTTAGGGTTAGGGTTAGGGTTAGGGTTAGGGTTAGGGTTAGGGTTAGGGTTAGGGTTAGGGTTAGGGTTAGGGTTAGGGTTAGGGTTAGGGTTAGGGTTAGGGTTAGGGTTAGGGTTAGGGTTAGGGTTAGGGTTAGGGTTAGGGTTAGGGTTAGGGTTAGGGTTAGGGTTAGGGTTAGGGTTAGGGTTAGGGTTAGGGTTAGGGTTAGGGTTAGGGTTAGGGTTAGGGTTAGGGTTAGGGTTAGGGTTAGGGTTAGGGTTAGGGTTAGGGTTAGGGTTAGGGTTAGGGTTAGGGTTAGGGTTAGGGTTAGGGTTAGGGTTAGGGTTAGGGTTAGGGTTAGGGTTAGGGTTAGGGTTAGGGTTAGGGTTAGGGTTAGGGTTAGGGTTAGGGTTAGGGTTAGGGTTAGGGTTAGGGTTAGGGTTAGGGTTAGGGTTAGGGTTAGGGTTAGGGTTAGGGTTAGGGTTAGGGTTAGGGTTAGGGTTAGGGTTAGGGTTAGGGTTAGGGTTAGGGTTAGGGTTAGGGTTAGGGTTAGGGTTAGGGTTAGGGTTAGGGTTAGGGTTAGGGTTAGGGTTAGGGTTAGGGTTAGGGTTAGGGTTAGGGTTAGGGTTAGGGTTAGGGTTAGGGTTAGGGTTAGGGTTAGGGTTAGGGTTAGGGTTAGGGTTAGGGTTAGGGTTAGGGTTAGGGTTAGGGTTAGGGTTAGGGTTAGGGTTAGGGTTAGGGTTAGGGTTAGGGTTAGGGTTAGGGTTAGGGTTAGGGTTAGGGTTAGGGTTAGGGTTAGGGTTAGGGTTAGGGTTAGGGTTAGGGTTAGGGTTAGGGTTAGGGTTAGGGTTAGGGTTAGGGTTAGGGTTAGGGTTAGGGTTAGGGTTAGGGTTAGGGTTAGGGTTAGGGTTAGGGTTAGGGTTAGGGTTAGGGTTAGGGTTAGGGTTAGGGTTAGGGTTAGGGTTAGGGTTAGGGTTAGGGTTAGGGTTAGGGTTAGGGTTAGGGTTAGGGTTAGGGTTAGGGTTAGGGTTAGGGTTAGGGTTAGGGTTAGGGTTAGGGTTAGGGTTAGGGTTAGGGTTAGGGTTAGGGTTAGGGTTAGGGTTAGGGTTAGGGTTAGGGTTAGGGTTAGGGTTAGGGTTAGGGTTAGGGTTAGGGTTAGGGTTAGGGTTAGGGTTAGGGTTAGGGTTAGGGTTAGGGTTAGGGTTAGGGTTAGGGTTAGGGTTAGGGTTAGGGTTAGGGTTAGGGTTAGGGTTAGGGTTAGGGTTAGGGTTAGGGTTAGGGTTAGGGTTAGGGTTAGGGTTAGGGTTAGGGTTAGGGTTAGGGTTAGGGTTAGGGTTAGGGTTAGGGTTAGGGTTAGGGTTAGGGTTAGGGTTAGGGTTAGGGTTAGGGTTAGGGTTAGGGTTAGGGTTAGGGTTAGGGTTAGGGTTAGGGTTAGGGTTAGGGTTAGGGTTAGGGTTAGGGTTAGGGTTAGGGTTAGGGTTAGGGTTAGGGTTAGGGTTAGGGTTAGGGTTAGGGTTAGGGTTAGGGTTAGGGTTAGGGTTAGGGTTAGGGTTAGGGTTAGGGTTAGGGTTAGGGTTAGGGTTAGGGTTAGGGTTAGGGTTAGGGTTAGGGTTAGGGTTAGGGTTAGGGTTAGGGTTAGGGTTAGGGTTAGGGTTAGGGTTAGGGTTAGGGTTAGGGTTAGGGTTAGGGTTAGGGTTAGGGTTAGGGTTAGGGTTAGGGTTAGGGTTAGGGTTAGGGTTAGGGTTAGGGTTAGGGTTAGGGTTAGGGTTAGGGTTAGGGTTAGGGTTAGGGTTAGGGTTAGGGTTAGGGTTAGGGTTAGGGTTAGGGTTAGGGTTAGGGTTAGGGTTAGGGTTAGGGTTAGGGTTAGGGTTAGGGTTAGGGTTAGGGTTAGGGTTAGGGTTAGGGTTAGGGTTAGGGTTAGGGTTAGGGTTAGGGTTAGGGTTAGGGTTAGGGTTAGGGTTAGGGTTAGGGTTAGGGTTAGGGTTAGGGTTAGGGTTAGGGTTAGGGTTAGGGTTAGGGTTAGGGTTAGGGTTAGGGTTAGGGTTAGGGTTAGGGTTAGGGTTAGGGTTAGGGTTAGGGTTAGGGTTAGGGTTAGGGTTAGGGTTAGGGTTAGGGTTAGGGTTAGGGTTAGGGTTAGGGTTAGGGTTAGGGTTAGGGTTAGGGTTAGGGTTAGGGTTAGGGTTAGGGTTAGGGTTAGGGTTAGGGTTAGGGTTAGGGTTAGGGTTAGGGTTAGGGTTAGGGTTAGGGTTAGGGTTAGGGTTAGGGTTAGGGTTAGGGTTAGGGTTAGGGTTAGGGTTAGGGTTAGGGTTAGGGTTAGGGTTAGGGTTAGGGTTAGGGTTAGGGTTAGGGTTAGGGTTAGGGTTAGGGTTAGGGTTAGGGTTAGGGTTAGGGTTAGGGTTAGGGTTAGGGTTAGGGTTAGGGTTAGGGTTAGGGTTAGGGTTAGGGTTAGGGTTAGGGTTAGGGTTAGGGTTAGGGTTAGGGTTAGGGTTAGGGTTAGGGTTAGGGTTAGGGTTAGGGTTAGGGTTAGGGTTAGGGTTAGGGTTAGGGTTAGGGTTAGGGTTAGGGTTAGGGTTAGGGTTAGGGTTAGGGTTAGGGTTAGGGTTAGGGTTAGGGTTAGGGTTAGGGTTAGGGTTAGGGTTAGGGTTAGGGTTAGGGTTAGGGTTAGGGTTAGGGTTAGGGTTAGGGTTAGGGTTAGGGTTAGGGTTAGGGTTAGGGTTAGGGTTAGGGTTAGGGTTAGGGTTAGGGTTAGGGTTAGGGTTAGGGTTAGGGTTAGGGTTAGGGTTAGGGTTAGGGTTAGGGTTAGGGTTAGGGTTAGGGTTAGGGTTAGGGTTAGGGTTAGGGTTAGGGTTAGGGTTAGGGTTAGGGTTAGGGTTAGGGTTAGGGTTAGGGTTAGGGTTAGGGTTAGGGTTAGGGTTAGGGTTAGGGTTAGGGTTAGGGTTAGGGTTAGGGTTAGGGTTAGGGTTAGGGTTAGGGTTAGGGTTAGGGTTAGGGTTAGGGTTAGGGTTAGGGTTAGGGTTAGGGTTAGGGTTAGGGTTAGGGTTAGGGTTAGGGTTAGGGTTAGGGTTAGGGTTAGGGTTAGGGTTAGGGTTAGGGTTAGGGTTAGGGTTAGGGTTAGGGTTAGGGTTAGGGTTAGGGTTAGGGTTAGGGTTAGGGTTAGGGTTAGGGTTAGGGTTAGGGTTAGGGTTAGGGTTAGGGTTAGGGTTAGGGTTAGGGTTAGGGTTAGGGTTAGGGTTAGGGTTAGGGTTAGGGTTAGGGTTAGGGTTAGGGTTAGGGTTAGGGTTAGGGTTAGGGTTAGGGTTAGGGTTAGGGTTAGGGTTAGGGTTAGGGTTAGGGTTAGGGTTAGGGTTAGGGTTAGGGTTAGGGTTAGGGTTAGGGTTAGGGTTAGGGTTAGGGTTAGGGTTAGGGTTAGGGTTAGGGTTAGGGTTAGGGTTAGGGTTAGGGTTAGGGTTAGGGTTAGGGTTAGGGTTAGGGTTAGGGTTAGGGTTAGGGTTAGGGTTAGGGTTAGGGTTAGGGTTAGGGTTAGGGTTAGGGTTAGGGTTAGGGTTAGGGTTAGGGTTAGGGTTAGGGTTAGGGTTAGGGTTAGGGTTAGGGTTAGGGTTAGGGTTAGGGTTAGGGTTAGGGTTAGGGTTAGGGTTAGGGTTAGGGTTAGGGTTAGGGTTAGGGTTAGGGTTAGGGTTAGGGTTAGGGTTAGGGTTAGGGTTAGGGTTAGGGTTAGGGTTAGGGTTAGGGTTAGGGTTAGGGTTAGGGTTAGGGTTAGGGTTAGGGTTAGGGTTAGGGTTAGGGTTAGGGTTAGGGTTAGGGTTAGGGTTAGGGTTAGGGTTAGGGTTAGGGTTAGGGTTAGGGTTAGGGTTAGGGTTAGGGTTAGGGTTAGGGTTAGGGTTAGGGTTAGGGTTAGGGTTAGGGTTAGGGTTAGGGTTAGGGTTAGGGTTAGGGTTAGGGTTAGGGTTAGGGTTAGGGTTAGGGTTAGGGTTAGGGTTAGGGTTAGGGTTAGGGTTAGGGTTAGGGTTAGGGTTAGGGTTAGGGTTAGGGTTAGGGTTAGGGTTAGGGTTAGGGTTAGGGTTAGGGTTAGGGTTAGGGTTAGGGTTAGGGTTAGGGTTAGGGTTAGGGTTAGGGTTAGGGTTAGGGTTAGGGTTAGGGTTAGGGTTAGGGTTAGGGTTAGGGTTAGGGTTAGGGTTAGGGTTAGGGTTAGGGTTAGGGTTAGGGTTAGGGTTAGGGTTAGGGTTAGGGTTAGGGTTAGGGTTAGGGTTAGGGTTAGGGTTAGGGTTAGGGTTAGGGTTAGGGTTAGGGTTAGGGTTAGGGTTAGGGTTAGGGTTAGGGTTAGGGTTAGGGTTAGGGTTAGGGTTAGGGTTAGGGTTAGGGTTAGGGTTAGGGTTAGGGTTAGGGTTAGGGTTAGGGTTAGGGTTAGGGTTAGGGTAGGGTGAGGGGTAGGGTTAGGGTAGGGGTTGGGTTAGGGTTAGGGTGAGGGTGAGGGGGTAGGGGGAGGGTGTAGGGGTTGTGGGTTAGGGGGAGGGTTAGGGGTGGGTTGGGAGGGGGGTAGGGGGAGGGGTAGGGGGAGAGGGGTAGGGGGAGGGTGAGGGTTAGGGTGGTTTGGGTTAGGGTTAGGGGGAGGGAGGGGTT